>NJCR01000087.1:145286-162753 GCA_002234235.1 Fusarium hostae
GCCTCCAATGCGTCCGCCAAGACAATCCAACTTAGCACTACAAAAACCAAGGATCTTGCGAGACAACAAGAAAGCAAGATGGCGGCATACATAGGGGGCAGCCATTTTAGGAGTTTTTTCCAGCCCATCAAACTGTTCATAATTCTCCTCTCTTTTTCTGAAGGCTAACTCATATTCAAACCCTGATTCTTATCAATCTTCTTCTTCCTCTTAGGCGTCGCCTTTGCTGCAGGGTATTTCGGTGGTTATGTCTCAAATTTAATGAGTGTCAAAGCTGTCACTTAAGTTATCTGAGAAACTTCCGTCTTCACAAAAGGTTTAGCCACTGTTGGGGAAGCAACTCTCTCTAAAGGAGTTTCTGGGCTTGCTTCCAATTTCACTTTGGTAACGGCTGTTGGGATAGAAGTGACCGTTGGAAACTCTTTCTTCGCCGATATTGCTGGAACTGCCGACAAGGCCGGCTTGACCACAATAGGAGCTTCAACCACGTGAAACTCCTTGTGATGCTGACAAGTTCTGTTAGAAGATTCAAATAGTAGTAAAAAAGAATACTCACCTTGCGTAAGTCATGAGAGGACATGAAGAACCGAAAACAATCAGGGCATCTATGATGAGCCACAGCCCCATGCTCTGACTGTTCCCGTTTATTGTTGAAGGTGCATCATTTGTGAATACGAGTTGCATCTGTGCTCGCATGCTATGCATCTAATTGGACTGACGCGATGTGTTGATAAATGCTAGGAAGACAACCAGGTTACTCGTGATGTTGGACGGTGGTGATGGCACTGACCTTCTCGCGACCTGTAGCAGTTTCAAAACCTATATCGCATGCTACGCACAAGAACTTATCCCAATGCCATTTGGAACTATACGTCGCTTGCTCGTCGGCGGTGTTGAAGACAATTCGGCAGGGCATGCAGTGAAGCGTCCAGCATGTCGTGAGTAAGAACATTTGATCTTCCACCATGGCAAGCGTGCGGCCAATGTTCTGGGCCCTGACAGCACCGGGCGCGTCTTCTGGTAATTGACGCGGAACATGCCCAGCGCGTTCAGAAGAGTTGGGACCAATTGGGTATTGGTATTGTTGAACAGCAGTGTTGGGCGGCACAAGCACGCTGGTAGGCTGCTTCTGGGCAATGCCATAGGCGGCCCAGTCTTCCACTTTGACATGCGGGTGTGCAGGTGCCATTGTGGTGAGAGAACTTATCATTGCTGAGAATTGGAGCTTCGAGAAGATTCAAGAGGTCAAGAGTCGCGTTTCTTATTACCTTGCTCTGGCATCGCCAGTCAGTTAGGTATGGCGAGGCGGGGACATGACAAACGCGTCTTAGCCTCTGAGTTTCAGTAGTGTTGCTTTTAGTGCTTGGTTGGGGCTGTAACAGCGATTCGTTCCAGAGCGCGTCAAGCCAATAGCGGGGCGGGTTGGAATTATGTACTGACCTACTCTGGGCCCCCCGAACTTCAATAACCATCGACATAAACTTTGCTCTTGAAAATAGGCTCTTTGGGTGATCTATGTTCTATTAGTATTTCATCGAATGCCCTTTTGCCTTGTTTAACTTTGGATCTCTCCTGATTGTCAGCTCCAGTACGTAGTATTCAAGATCATCCATTTTTGTCGTTAAACAGTCGCTCGACAATCAACCTACTCAGAATATCAAATGATAGCTCATGGTGTTGAACTCCATTACACCACGGTACCGAGAAAATATAGACCGTTCTAGAGATTTTAGCTATTGTAAATACTCTGCTCTATATGATCGAAAAGGGAATCATAGTTCGAGATCCTCGCGTGACAGTTCTCACTCTCAACATGCTGCAGTAGAGCGCTCAACTTGCCAAAACCCGCTCCGCAGTAATAACAGTCAAAGTCATCGTCATGGTCATGATTCCAGCCCCCATTTATCTCGTAGTATTCACAAACCCAGTCTCTGATAGAGTCTTTGTCTGAGCCAGACTGGCAAGTGTCCGCCTCAAGATGGAGCATCATGGCTGAATGGGAGATGAACATCCTGTAACACCCGAGGCATTCGACATTTTTTGCGGCGTGGATCTTGCGATGCTATGAATAGTTAAGTATGAAGTGAAAAAAAATAGGACAGTAGTCAGGGAAACCTACGTTGATCAGGTTTGATCGTGAATTGAAGAATCGGCCACAGGTTCGGCATTTATCATGAACATCCACATCATGCTCCAAAAGACCGTCGTCATCATCGAAGAACTCCTGGCATGGAATACAGGCATGGTGGTCTTCGATCAGATGATCATCCAGATCATTTTCTGAGTGGAAGTCAGGCTCATGATAGCAGCGAGTGCAGACATGGTGTCGTAAAGAGTCCTGGATGTGCTGTTCTTTCGCACGTTCAGGAGGGAAGTGTCTTTCACAGCGCCAACAATACGTTTGCGGATGCTTGGCTCGGATGTGTTGGCCCAGAGAGTTCTCCAGGCGGAAGTGTCTGTCGCAAGGAGGACAGTACGGCATTTTGACTTTAGGTTGATGCCATGAAGTTGATGTCAGTGTGGGTGGAATGGGATCGGGATGGAAATTCCAATGTATAAAAGGGAATGACCGTGGGTTTAGATATCGGCCAACAAGAAAGCAATTTGCTTCAGGGAACATAGAGCTTCGATTGGCCCCACAAGCCCCAAACTAGGCTACTAGAATGCGTTTGAAAAACAGCAAACGGTTTTCTGAGAGCCTGGTCTCAGTGTTTCACAAGAAGGCCAGGTGTAGGTTGTGTACTTACCTTGTTGATATGTGTTTGCTCTCTACAATATCATGTGTAACCGTCTGCCTAGCAACGTATCCATAAAAGCTGGCCAATGGTATTGAGAACTAACATTAAGTGAATCATAAAAGTGCCAATTCATAGAGGAACATCCCCAGAGCATCGTCCCTTAACAAGACTAGCATCCTTTCCCGTCAACCCATCAAAATACTTCAACACCGTCTTAATAGGAACCATCTCCATCCTTCCCAAGTCCGGATGCGTAGAAGTCAACGTCTTTCCACTCCAAAGAACCCTAATAAAGTACTCCTCCTTCTTCTTGTACAGCTCAAAAACGACTTCACTCCCCATACCAGGCCAAACCATGACATCGATCTGAAGAATACTCAACAATCGACTGATAGAGCCATCGTGGGCAAAGTTATGTAAGTATAAAAGATCTTGCTTGCCGGCCATGACGGCGCGGAAGTGGCTTGCCAGCTCGGCGATCCATACGCCCCATGATGTAGCGGATGCGGCGAGGGATTCGGGTGCGTCGCGGTAGATTTGGGAGTATTCCCATTGGCCGAGACGGTAGACTGTGTCGGCGAGTTTCTGGTCGACGCAGGTTGTTGAGTTCTTCCCGTTGACTAATTTGCAGGGGAAGGGCTTCTTGTGGCATTGACGAGCGGAGAGGTTGTCGTAGTAATGATCGAAACTCTCGTGGAAACCAACATCATCAGATGGTACACCGGAGATGTCGTCGAGCGTCTTGTAAAGATCCTTGGTCTTATCAAGATGCTTCTGCCAGGCTTTATTGGAAGATGACTTGATAGCGCTAGTCAATTTGCTTCCTACCGCGCATTTATACTGCGGCTCCAGACTATCCACGCCAGCTTGTTGGATAAGCAGCGGGACAGATTCGGTAGTCTGATACATGCCGTTGATGAACATACCAGCGACCTGACTCGTAATCTGGTTATTGGTAACTCTAAACATTACTTTACTCCTCCAGTCTTCCTTGCGACCTGGGATAAATTTCAAAAGATCGTGGTAGACTTCGTATAGGTCTTTTCCGTGAACCCAAGAATCATCGAGGCCTTCAGCTGTGATCTGAGGAAATTGACAGGATCCGATCCATCCGGAGGGTATGAAGGGGTTGATTTCGGAGGTGAAACCTTTCCAGTAGCCTTGGGCGTTAGGTTTGGGGGATTCAGTGAATTGGCGACCGAAGTAGTAGAGGCCTTGGTTATCGCAGTTCCATTGGTATGGCTCAACTGGGAAAGCGTTGGCTGCGTAGGGAGTACGCTTATGATGTCTTTGGATCTGATGGAAGTTAGTCGCCTAATCATTTTTGAACACCAGAAGATTACCTACCACTTCGACATATTGCAACTCATACCCCTTCGAAGCCTTCTTGTACTCCCTCTTCCTCGCATGAGGCATGTTACACCAATTATACGTCCCATACTTGTCATCCGGCGTATGCGACGAGTCATAAATAAACCCCCAAGTACCCTTCCCATCCAGCACCTTATCAAGATCATTAACCTGACTATAACTCGGAGGAAACCACTCCATATTAGGATCATTTCCCAATACCGGCGCTGCCGCAAGGAGGCCGAGTAACGAGCTTTTCGGTAGGGACGCCATATCTGCGTATTGTCTCAAAACGAAGAAAGTGCCAAAGGAGAAGACTGCTGTGAGGACGAGCAATCTTCCTCTGCATCGGAACCAGGAAAGTGCCATTATATATGTTGATGAGGTTGTTGGAGGATGGTTGTGAGGTTGGAAATTACGCGGTTTAATTGGAGCGCACGTGGAGACGTGACTGGCTCAGACAAGGTTTTGGATTGGGTCTAGTGTTGCGGAGAATATGGCATGTTTAGCCAGAACTGAGGACGTATCTTGGAACGTGAGTCGAGGATAAAACCTTACGGTATCTTCCCACTTGCGGAGTTTTCCATTGATGGTAACACCGACCGTTGGAGTCACACGTGAAAGTGAACGGTAATAAAACCTTATCTTCAAGCCTTACTCATTGAGAACACCGACAGTCATGACCAATAGATCCAATACCATGATTCTCTGCGCTAAGTTGTTATTTTAAAGGATATGAAGTAAATTCTATATCGCTGATAAGCAACGTGATGAATCTGGTTGCGATACAAATCTTCAGGTCCTTTTGCTGCCGAGACCAGAAGAGTTCTCTATATCGGCAAATAAAGATTAGATGAACAGTTTAAAGTCAGTGGATCTTTTATCGTCCGAGGCTTAAAATTAGGGGATTGGGGCGGCTATTCAGCGGTCAGCTTTAGTGGTGCTGTGCCGCTGGAGGCTCCACGGTTAGCTTAGGCTCTGTACCTGCGCCAGCGGCCCGAGAGTTCTTGGCAACAGTTGAGGAAAGAGAATGAGCCGATATACAGTCTTCAGTCGTCATCACAATATTAAAAGAGACAATGCAGAAGTTGAGGACGTATCAGAATGAAAAGATTTGTGAAACAATATTCATCGTCCTCATTCGCTTGAGTGAAGCACAATTACGTCACAGCTGAGGGGACCACCAGAAAGTAAGCCGTGAGATTCAATGCCTCTCCAAGAATGATCATCTTTCCCAAATCTTACTTGACACCGACTCAATTGGGTTTATCTTTCTAAACTACTATGGATATACCATTTGAAGCCCGCATACCTCGTGATCCCAAGTTCAAAGCTGACAACAGCAGCGACGCTTTCGTAGCCCTGGCGAAATGGGCAGTGGATTACTCAACAGCCGAGGGCGTCAAAGCAGGCTACAAAGCCGCCTTCCAGTCAGGTCAAGAAAGATTAAGTGGTTTATTCTCAAGTCTCCAAGGATCATCTAGCAAAAAGCCGGTAAGACATAAAACCCCAAAGTTCTGGATATCACAGTAATTAAAATCTGAGATAGAACTTGCCAACAGAAAAGTTGGTGCACTCGCCTCTTGAAGACTCAAGAGAAATTCGTCTCGTTCAAGTACAGATCAATGATTCTGTCCTTTCTCTGACCCTAAGAACTTACTCAGCATCTGAAATACCGCCTTATGTCTGTCTCTCTTACGTCTGGGTTGATTTTGGACCTATGTGGAATAGAGGCCGTGACTTTCGCGAGACTGAGCTTGAGGTTCCTCACTTCAGTCATGCCGATAAAGTCGATATAGCGATCAATGACCGAAAATTTCCTATTGGGGCGAACTTACACGCTGCCCTGCTCGGTTTGCACAAATACCTCAATGGCAGACCTATCTGGACTGATGCTATCTGCATCAACCAGGAAGATCCGGATGAAAAGACTGTTCAGGTGGCTCGCATGGATGAGATCTACAGTGCAGCTGACAAGATCTTCATTTGGCTCGGCAGGAAACATACTGAGCGAACCGCGGCGATGAGCATCCTGAGAGCATGGCCTGCATTTCCAGAGGATCCTAACAATGCCAACATCCAGTTCCACGGGAAGAAGTACACGACTGCAAAAGCATTCTTCGATGCAACCTCGACAGGATCAGAGCTTATATCATGGCTCAGCCTTCTCCGAATCGTCACAGAGAGTTGGTGGAGTCGAGTCTGGACTGTCCAAGAGTTCATCCTGGCAAAAGATTACTCCTTTTACTACGATGGGGAAGAAGTCCCTGCGTCAGAGTTGAAGAAAGCTATGGATTGGACCTACTTCGTTGCGAGTCACTTGTCGCCGAAAATGGTGCCTCATTGGGTCACCTTTCAGCCTTCCATGTTTGACTTAAAGAAGAGTGCAACTCAACTTCATCTTCTTGATGTCACACTTCTTGGGGCGACGAGAATGGCTGGTGATCCGCGCGATAAGGTCTGGGCATTTCTCGGCATCACTGACCCAGCAACTCTTGGCCAGGCACCACTCAAGCCAGATTACAGCAATCGAAATATGGGCGACTTCTACCTCGACATAGCGCAACGTCTCATCAACGGTGACGCAGGTCTTCTCGTTCTATCCCTTGTCAACCATCCTCTTCCTCGAGAGTTTTACAAGTTCACGTCGTCCAAACCAATCGGTAACAGGTTACTAGATAAGCACAAGGCCAAGAAGCGTTTCCCTTCTAAGAAACCAGATTGGGCGCCGCTGGAAGAAGATATTTTTGATGATGCCCTTCAGCCAGACTGGTCTGGAAAGGGGGTTGGCTACCCAAGCTGGGTTCCCAAGATGGCAAGCGCCGTTGCGACTGAGCCACTGTTTCTCAAGGAGATGAAGGCTCAAAAGGCTCGGGGCAGGCCACTGTATGATCACAGTTGGCGAGTCTTCCACGCTGCGTCTGGTGTAAAGAGCGATTATTCGTTGTCTGGGAACGGAAGAACATTGTCGGTAAGCGCTCATGTCTTGGACAGAATCACCAAGATTGCTCCTTTGCCTAAGAAGAAAGAAGATGAGAAAACGTTCTACAAGAGCCTTCGGTCATATTATCCAGGGAGGACTCGCCTCGCTGACATCACCTATGCGCCCCAAACCTCGATAACCGCCCCTGAGGCGCTGTGGCGAACTCTCTTGGCGAACATCTGGCTCACCACTCATCCTGCACCCGATACTTGCAGCGATCACTTTGCCAACTACTTGGCCCGCATCTCAGACTCTGCCTCTGGTGCAAAATATGATCTTCGATCTAAGCATAAACTTGATCCAGAGGAGGGAGATATCTTTGCGATTGCGGTGGATGATGCTGGAGCTGAGAGGGTGCTTCTCGTAACGGAGAAGGGATATTTGGGGTTGGGACCGGCGAGGACGGAGGTTGGCGATGTTGTGAGCTTGATTGCTGGGGCGCATGTCCCGTTAGTGTTGCGTCAGGGGGCTCAAGGGTGGATCTTGATTGGGGAGAGTTATGTGCACGGTGTGATGTATGGCGAAGCTGTTCAGAAGGTAGACTTCCAGAAGATTGAGATTGTATGAAAGGCTGCTCCGTATGATCGCTAAGGAGAACCACAAATTACTATATCTTTGTAACGATGAGAGGTCCCAGGAACTGATTGAGAAAAGGCTTAAGTTGTCTCCTCTAATCTGATGGCTATAGTAGCGTTTGTTGTATTTAATCAAACACCCTAGTTCAGTCATGACCCAGACGACAAGATGTTCAGAATCGCGCATCGGGAATTTCGCAAGTATCTACGTTGATTAGATGCGGTTGACAATTTGCTCGAGAGCGTGATTAGGTCGTGCTTAACTGATGGATTCCTAACGCGAGATTTTCAAGAAGAAGGCTTGCGGGTCTTTACTTGACTGAGCGTCTTTTGGCTTTGCCATGGCAGCCGTTGTTGAGCTACCCCGCTTCCATGACATCTCGGCATCATGAGTCTCATCACTAAGCCTGCACAAGCGGACGCCGTGAAAAAGGACCAGGGCGAATAAAAGAAAAGGTTTCCTCTATTACGAGAATACGTAAGCCTATCGAACTTAATATAGTGTGGCTGCAGATTTTAAACATGGTGCTTTCCGAGTACTCGGATCTTATACGAGTTGAGACTATCCTCCATTAGTCATCGTCGACGTCACTATGGACCTTGTTTTGACTACAACATGATGAATCCAAAGTTGATTTATCAGCTCCAGACGGATCCCTTTATTTCAAAGACATAAAGACCGCAGTGCAACTCTATCCCAAGTCACCACATCACCTGAGTGTTTACTATTACATCGAAGACAAAATGGAGGCCCTGAAGGGACAAACAGCTTTCATCGTTCGTGCCTTTCCGCAGCCAATCTTGAAAATACTAACGACAGAAACAGACAGGAGCATCTATGGGCATTGGTGAGGCAATTGCGTTGACTTTGGCCGAGCATGGCGTTAACCTTGCCTTGGTATCTCGAAGCAAGGTGAGGATCGAGTAAATCATAACCCAGACCACTCACTAATGGATCTCCTTGGTGTAGGATAAGCTTGATGCAGTGCGAGACAAGATCACTTCCAAATATTCCAACATCAAGGTCGGAGTTTACCCAGTCGATATCCAAAACCAACCCGACATTGAAAAGGCCGTTAAGTCAGCTATATCTGAGCTTGGTCAGATTGACGTCCTGATCAACAATGTGAGTGGACTACGCCTCTCTGAGGCCGATCTCTGAGTGCTAACAATCTCCCAGGCTGGACTTGCACTCGGCGCCCCCGGACGCTTCTGGGAAATCCCTATCGATCAAGTCGCCCAAATGTCAAACACAAACATCAACGGCGTCATGTTTACCACCCACGCAGTCCTCAATCACTCAATGTGGGAACGAAAGAAAGGAACCATCATAAACGTCTCATCCGTCACCGGGCTCGAATGTCCACCATTCAATGGCGAAGCAGTTTATCATGCCTCGAAGGCCTTCCTCGAGGGCTTCTCCAACAGCCTTCGAATGGAGACCGCCGGATCAGATATCAGAGTTTTGGTTCTTCGGCCAGGTGTTGTACAGACTCATTTCCACCTTCAAAGGGTGCAGTACGACCAGAGTGCTATGGATGAATTTGTTGAAGGATATGAGCCCTTGATCGCAGAGGATTTAGCGCAGTCGGTATTGTACATGTTGAGCTTACCGCCTCGGGTCTCTATCAAGGCACTGGATTGTGTTCCTACGGCGCAGAGAGCATTGACAAACTTTGATCGGGAGTGGAACTCGCGTCGTGAATAACTGGGATTCTAGAGTCTAAGCTACAGGAAAAGGAAGAAATTCATTTTTGGAGGGGTTTTTCTGCGTCAGGCTATTTTCATATTTAAGGTATTTAAGGACTGATATTTCTATGTCTAGAACCTACTGTCTGTATAGAGCAGTGACTTTACTTATTTCCACAGCCTATACCCTATTCGCCGACTTCCTGTTCTTGCTGCGACGAGAATTGATACTATCTAGACACCTTTGGCAACATCTGCCCTCTCTGTCCTTCTCCTTGCCGCATCTCGTACACAAGCCCTTCTCAGCCCTTTTGAAACTGCAGGCCCTGTTCGCAGCGTTATTTTTCGCAGCACAACGGTCACATCTAGTCTTGATAGCGGGTACGCCACAACTAACGCAGTGTCTGGTTATCTCACCAGCGATCGGATCTTTGATGCTCTGCTTCCGGCGTTGTATACGAGCACGGCCGTGAGCAGCCCCTTTGTATCTGCAGCTGCTGCATTGTCTGTGATTTGCTCGGACTGGATTGCGGCACCGGGGTCGTCTGGAACATATGGCAGGCTCATTGGCGACATCAGGATCTTGGGTGGTGGTTTTGGTGGATATATCGTCCGCGAGGGATAGACTGTCAAGTGAATTAGCTAGATGGCTTGCAACTGGAGGATATGGGCTCAGGATGTAACTGAAATCAAATGCTTTAGGCCGATAGCGTCTACCTTGGTCCCAATCGTTGCTGGAAGGCATGATGGTTTGGGCTCGTTTATCTTCGAGTAACTGTAGAGAAAGAGGCTTAATCTATGTTGACAGCTAGTCCAGATCTATAACTCGGTCAAGATTGGATAATCTTATAGCAGTCCCAAGTGCCGACGGCTTAGCTTCACAATTTATACCAGATCTACGCCTCATCTATCGCCATCGCTAGAGGCTTTATTTCACTGTGCTAGCGACCATATATATAGTGTTCGTTTGTGCTTGAAGCGAACAAGCCACTTGAGAGGAGTTTTAGGTTGTGTTCGAAGCGAATGGACAAAGAACATTTTGTTCCTGTAATTGTTCATTTGGTGTCTCTTTTGCACAACGGCCTCCGCCTTGGATGTATGTTCTGCCCCGTGATATCATTCAAGATCCTTCTCAATTATGTTTTGAACAGAGCGATTTAATTCCCTGTCTGATGCAGGGATCACAGAAAGAGGACAGCCTAACTCCAGGATAAAGTCTCGTCCCGTAAAGACATCACATTTTAGGTACGTAAGACTGCACTGTAATAGAAATGTCTAAGCCCTGTTAAGTTAGACTTTTGTTCTACGAGGGTAAGCGAACATTCAACCTCATGATTTCTCGTTTCAAGGATAGTCGCACTTGGATCGCCCCAAGACACGCCTTTCGTCTATTCCTGAGTTCCGATTCAAGTCCTACAAACTCTATTCAAAAAAAAAAAACCAGCTCGTTGGCTCTACAATGGCTCCTTCATGGCTCGAAAAGTTCATTGTCCGCGTTGACGCAACCCCGGACCCTCGACGAAGCGCGGAAAAGCCCGCGCTGGAAATGCACTACACCGCTCTTGTCGGACACCGCCGAATTTTGGGAATTAAAGGCGAAAAAACACCTCGCTACGAAGTCACACGACGAGCTATTCTGGAAATCTGGGGAGACAAATGCTACGTCAAATCTCTCAGTCAGAATGCGGAGGTGGCCATGATCGACTTTCACACCCTCCCTCCCAAAACGGAGGCCAACTTCTTACAGAAAGGCCGCAGCATCACTATGAAGGGGGCTGATGGAAAGTATATTGCGGGTGGTGGTCTTGGCGAATTGCATTGGAAGCCGACGGGAATGGTTGCTTACGGCAAAGGTTCATGGGAGCTGAGGGACAATACGAGCCTTGTGATGTCAGTTACGATTGATGATCAACAGATCAATGGAGTGATTAGTCTCTGGAAGAGCGGTCTCGCCCCAGAGGTGGAAGAGGAGTTGATCGTGGTCGGAATTTCCAAGATTGAAGAGTATCGAAGAATGATCAGGGATTCCAAGGTGTCTGCCGTGGGTGCCGTTTCGAATGCGTCTTGGCTAGCAGTCTAGAAAGATTGGCTAAAATGACCAGCTCTGGGGAATAGATGACAATAGAACTTCGGTTCAGCTTGGCATGGGGCTGTGGTAGGACTCTCCTCTGTGTTCTTCGTATCGATATCTCTTGGTGGCATCCTGGAAGAGAATCAAGCAACTTAGGACTTGCTCCAAGAATAGATCTTTGCCCTTTTGTGTATTTTCAATTATAAATTGGAAGAATTACAAGTATACTGATCACATGAACCAATAGGAGTATGGCTGGGAGTGGTGGTTGGTGAGAAGCTGACCCCGAATGATTTCTCCGCGCTTTTCGACGGAGGCGCGTCACTATTAATAGTTGACAGCAGAAATGTAACACAACAGGCTCCGAAGAAATCTGCAGCGCTTTTGAACGGAGAGATGTCACTATCAATAACCTCAATGATATTTGAGTCACCAGAAAAGTCCTACCTCGCTCCTCGCCGTCGGCAAGCGGAATGCTTGTCTATTCATAGGTTGCTGGTGGTAGACTCGCACCCTTGGGTGAGAATGGCTGCCAAATTTGGATGGAAGAATAAGTGAGATTATTTAAAAAAAAACATGTACAGACGAGAGCATAAATATTCGACTGTTTCCCGGCTCTCTGGCGAAAACCATCATCACAAACAATCAACAATCATTAAAGCATCTCATCCATAACAAGAATCAAGTCCATCATCTCAGCAGCCCAACACAATCAAAATGCATCTCTCCTCCCTCATCTCCATCATTGCCCTCAGCCTCGGTGCCGTCAACGCCATGGCCATTGAAGAGGACAGCACTCTCGAGACCCGCGATGATCACTGCAACCCCGGCATCGATCTCATTAAGCTCAAGATCAAGCCCGGCAAGTCCTTCACTGGCGTTGGAAAACCAGGCAAATGCTACAATCTTCCCGCCAACATCAAGAACTTTGATGTCTACTCTGACGACACCAAGTCTCTTGTGAGCTGTTTCGACTGCAAGGTGTACACTGGGGCCAACTGCAAGGGAAGTTTTGTCAAGCTCGAGGGAGCAGACAACTTTGCTTTCAAGACTACCAAGAAGCCTCACTACAAGAGCTGGAGGTGCGGTCCTCCTTAGGCGGCATCGAATGGATGGCACAAGCGAAGTTGCCAGGTGGTTCTGTCGGTAAAGAGCCTGAAAGGATAATGATATTTGTATCAGGACGTTCATTTAGCCCAATGCCTTGGAGGCAAATCACATGATGGTATTAGGGAAGGGACACTCATTCAAGTCAAGAGCGGAAGATGTATGGCGATGGAAACATTCTCTCACAGTATATACCTTTCTTTCACATTCTCTTTGTTGAATATCATATACATCAGTCTATTAAGTCCATAAACGATCTATATCTCAACTTTTATCATGGCCGATTCGTGAGATCTCTCTATGCCGTTACAGATTTTACACAGCCAAATCAAGCACCTTGTTATTGATTATTCTCATGAAAAACCTTTATATCTTGAGCGGCCTATGAACGCTTTAAAACTATTTCCAGAATCCTTCGAGTCACCTTATTCCCCTACTTTGAATATTCCTTACCTGGATCCTCAGCTACAAATGTCCATTCTCCTGGCTTTAATTCTGAGAGATTTGCGAGCTCTCTTTCAGCCTTATCAGCCTCAACAGCCAGTCTTCTCTCCATTTCCTTTGCATTCCTCTTTTTTTTGCATTTCTCACAGTAGTAATCTCCGCTGGTCTCTACATGGCAATCATCGCACTCCTTCCGCCCTTCTTCCTTGGCGCTTTCTCTCTTTTTCCTGTTTGACGTGTCAAATGAAGCCGGTTTTGGTTGAGATCTGAAGGTCATCGATACTTACTGCATGTATTTCCTGCTTCTCTCCCGGCAACTTTCACAAGTCTTTAGGCCGGCAGACGCTGGCTTTTTACAGTGAGCACATCGATTGGTTTCCTTATTCTTTCCAGGCTCTGCTGGGTCTGGATTCTGTGGCTGTGCCGGCTCAGGCTTAGGTAAATTGTCGAGATACTGCTTGGCCGCGTCATCAGACTCGGAGCCCGCCGGGTTTTCCATATCGTTGATATTCATTTTGGTAATGGTCGAGAGTGTTTAATGTTGTTGATTGTTTGTAGTGTTGAGCTTAGTGTTGTTGTTATCTTCTTGAGAGGACTGTTCTAGAGTGCACATTCGACTTCTTTTATTATTCTTTCTCTTCGTGCTCACTCTGATTCCTGCAACCTCTGAGGAGGTGCATCAGACACCATCAGAGGCCATGAATGTCTGCTTCTCACATGTGTTTCAACGAAGATACACACAACCTCACGCGTCACGGTAGACACTGCAGGCTTTCACTACTTGGACTGATGGCTGAGGCTGTGCGTGAGTGTTGAAAATCTTGTTGGCACTGACACAGATTCGCCAGACCCGGTGATGAACTTCCCTTTCCCAGGCCAGCTATTCACGGTGCAAATTCGGGTCTCCGATCACTCACGGGTGAGTAAGTCTGACTCCGTTTCATTCAACAAGTCACATTGCAGTCTGTGACGCAGATGTCATGGCAGTTACTAGATAAAAGGCACTTCTGCCAACAGAGCGAGGCACGCTTTCCGGGCCACTATCATTTGCGAGTTTCTCCTTAGCGCCACGAAGAATCAAAAGAGGTCTTGGCGAATCCCTAAATTCTAGCCTGTGCCGGCCTCGTTCTTGTCTACTTTTTGAGGGGTCTCTCCCAACTCTATCACCCATGTTGCAACTCATATATCAGATACCACGAACATCTGCATCCTCTAAACAAAGAAAGATCCATAGAATCGCGTTATCCCATCTGCTATCCCGTTTGTTTCACTCTTCTTTCACCACAACCGCTGCTGCACTCAAGTCTTCGCTAGCCGTACGTATTGTATCTGATAATTAGTGCGATACTGATTAACAACTTTCTATTAGCTACAAGCATACTTAAATTGCAGCTTTTTGTCGTCCGTGGTAGCCTGTCGAATTACCGTTGATTGTTATTTGCGCGTCTAGAACACACGCACACTAGCCCGCTGACACTTGGTGTGGCACGGAGCTCCCATCTGGTTCAATCTTGTCAGTGATTCACCTTCCATTCAGCAACAACATATCATGCAGCTCAATTATTGAAAACTACTCAGCGACTACAAATATAGCCCTCATCTCATCTCATCTCATCCCGTCTTTCCCTTCTCAATCACTTACGGACGATATTGTATTAACCCAACTTTGTACATATCCTAACCAGCACATATGTCTAAGACATCTACCACCCAAACATGATCGAACTTTCAGTTTTTTATTGTCAAACCTTACCCTCTACAAGTATATCCTACACCAAAATGGCTCCAGTAAGAAGGACTATTTGCATGTTGCATCAATTTCTCATGTCCTGGATAGCAGATGTACCCTCTCAGGCCGACCGACCCTATGTATCAAGCTTGTAAGTACTTCCAAAATGAACCTCTGCAGTTATAAAGCTGGAAGTCAAGACGCGGGCCACTTCGTCGATTTCTGGAGACATCCAAATAAGAGGGCAGTCGTCCGAAGAATCTTCGCCATGCACCTGAGTGAGAGGTATACATCACACCGCGAGCGAAGATTTGTGAGGTATTATGCAAGATCCCGCTCCCTCTCGAGACTCTTATATCACGGCACGACCCGTGCCTGCAACGTCGGTGAACAGAGGAGAGATGGCAGGCTGCAGTGGTGCAACACGCCAAACTGCGGTGTATGCGGTATACTTAGGCATTCATTCCAAGTTAGTAGGTCCGGTAGGTGACGCTGACATCCTCGTGACTAGGGTAACCGATCGACTGACCATGGTTCAAGGATGAGGTTTGTTCGGGTACGGTATATATACATCGCAAGGGTCGTCCAGTAAGTCAAAGAACCGCAACACAATGCCATATCTAACACTTGTCTAAAGTCAGACGACTACGCAATCAATATAAATACAGGGTCTCAACTTCATGCAGTATTTCTGTGTGAGGTCGTGAGCGACGGGCCGCAATGACTGAGATCTACATGCCCAAATTGGACTACGCCGGATCCTACATACGATAGCGTGTGTCATCATGCTAGTGAGATCTCTATTTTCAGCATACTGACTTGTTGTTTCCAGGTTCAACTATGATGGCGGGATAGTTAATTACCCAGAGATGGTAGTTCACCGGGATGACGCCATCATTCCTGTAGCGGTCATCATGTATGAGAGGATCAATTAGGTTGTGAATCAGAAACTAATCGACACCGAGGATTGAGTTTAGATGGAGCTTTTACTTGGGGAGTTCTGGCGTCAGGTTCTGTTACATCATTGGCTGGGCATGAGGCAATTTTATACCAAGACCATTAAACTGTTTTCCCGGGCGCAAGTTTATCCCAGGTCATTTAAAATGAGATTATATGAAGAACATTAATATCGTGCAAAATTGTATCATCACACATCCAAGTATACACCAGTTTTGGTTCTTTATTCCCACAGAGTTTCGTACGTCTTAGGGCTGACTCACGGCACCGCAACCACGAGATGTAACAAGCAAAAAGAGACAAAAGAAGACGCTTTAAAGCGTAGATTGAATGCGTAATCAGGGAATCGAACCCTGGGCTCCCCGACGCTGCTCGAATGGCAACGGAGAATTTTACCACTAAACCAATTACGCGGTGTTTTTGATGTCTGGTGGTGTTGCAAAGACTCCACAGGTTTCTCCCATCGCGGTGTTGCTTGAGAGTGGAGAACAGTAAGTTGTCTGAGTGGAGAGCAGGTATACGAAATCTCATATCACTGGTTCATAAGTTAGATGAGCCTCAGGTGAGTTGCGTGTGAAGGATGCTTAAACTTCAACCACCTGCTGCTCTGATGCTCTGCGTCTTGATCAGAGACCTCGAATATCTCTACACCCGGAGAAGGTTCCCTCCATCATCGGCAGCAATCAATGGCTAAGTATTTGTTATTACAATGCATCAATGAGTACCATTAGCTAATATTTGTTCACAACCTCATCCACAACCTTCTGACAAATCCCTCTATGAACCTCATCCGCAGTCCGAGCAACAAACGGCATAAGAAGACTATTCGCCTCAATGATAACCTCCTCATACAACTCCCATTCCTCCGCCAGAGTCCCTGGACTGCTGGTGCTGGGACTACTCCCAAACTCCTGCCTCGGCCTCACAATCCACTCCGTCCTCACAGTAACACCAGCCTTAGCATCAGCCCGACACCGAATACCATTCGGTATACTAAGACACGTGACAGGCCAACTCCTATCCCTCGTCAGACCCGGCGCAAGAATGAGCCTCTCACTGGATGAAAACGTCCTAACACTGCTATTCGGCGTTCCAAAGAATGGATCTCTGCTGACAAGCTCCATGTTAGGAGTTGTCTCTTTGAAACTCATAATAACATCGTTGTTGGCTAGCATAGGCGTGTAGGTCTGGATGTGAGCGAGGACGATTTCCGGCGGCACACGGCTCGGGATAGGAACAGTGATGAAGATCTGATGCTTAGACCGCATGGCCTACTGCAGACAGGTTATCTAATGACAGTAAAAGTGTTAGTAATAGCTTGGTAATACGAACGAGTACATGAAACGCCATATCTTGAGCGAATGTACATAGACATGGCATTATCCCCTGGCTCACCTTTTGGTTTTTGAACTTGATCTACGTTGATTCGTCGTGGATGCTCCGTCTTCCCCGCAAGTTGAGGCAATTTCGGCCGCCCGTGTGTAGTCAGCACTAACAACCTTGCGAGGATGGCGCACTAGGCATGCGACGATTGAAATAGGATGCGGTAGGTGTGGTTTGATGGTTTTCTAGAAGGCTTTTGAAGGCTTGAAGCCCTGTATCGTGACATCCGAGGACTCCGATGACTTGATCAAAGTTTTGCTGTCATCTTTTTTTTTTCCTCCGTGTCTTAATCTGACAGTGTTTTCATTGGTCAGGAAGTGAGCCACTATTGAAGGGGTTCAGCGCTGTGATAGGCTGTTTGGTCTAAATAAAGTTATCAGTAATTTAATAACGTAGTTGATAAGCGAGTTAGCCAGTATACTGTGCAGCTAATAATAGCTT